>JBCFYV010009882.1:67157466-67203412 GCA_039000515.1 Timema cristinae | reverse complement strand
ATACCTAAAAATAAATTAAGATATCCAATAACAGCTTACTTTAACCTTTCGCGTACTTAAACTTGAAAATATCTGTGTATCTAACTAGTTAGGTTGACCTACGGTTAATAAAATTAAAAAAAGTAAATGAAACTTGATCTTTGATTTCTCTAGGAAATTTTAAAATCAGTGCAAATTTGGGGGGAATAAAACTATTAACTGTATAACTATAAGTAGTAGTTTAAGTTCTTATTTTTATAGATAATAAATATGATACCTTGAATATTTGTAAATAATAATAGCTTTCCAACCTATCAATTGTAAACTTTATGGATTAAGTGATGATTCAATAATACTTAATCAGTTTGATAATCATACCAGAGAGTAAAACCACAAAATTAGATAGATATATTAAATAATAAACGCTACTGTTATTCCTCAAAGTTTGCCTTTTAATCTGAATGTTCATGATTGCACTAAACACTGACCGGTAAGTTTGATAATACTTTCAAATGTTTTGAGGTACAAACTTACCAAAACCCTATTATTACTAATTCGATTTTTTCTTTAGCGTATATAATCTTTGACCAGGATGTATATATATATATATATATATATATATATATATATATATATATATATATATATATATATATATATAAAATGTATATAATATATATTATATATATATATATATATATATATATATATTATATATATATATATATATATATATAATGTATATAATATAAATTGGTCGCCTATGTAAGTAATAACTTTCAGACGATCTGGTGGCACAGAACGTTGCCCAGGGTACACATAATTTGTTTACATTTCGTACCAGCAATTAGATGATTGTATGGTGGGGATTATAAAGGAGTGGTGACACGAGTGATCCTAAACCTAATTTAAGTCTAATTTACCAAACCCTGCTTACCATTGGTATAATTCCCCTTTCGGGAAAGATATCCGTGGTACCAGCCGGGAATTGAACCCGGGACCCCTAAGTTCATAGCCATGTGTACTGACCACTATACCACTTGGCCGGTTACTAGTTAAATTAGTGTTTTTCACCATGTTTAGCCAACCGTTGAACTATCCCCATTAATGGGTTGGGTATAATGAGATTAGTATCTAGAGGAAATATACCCACGTTTAGTTACACCAATGAAGTAATGAAGAAAGGGGAAACATTTATAGAAACAGTAACCGAATATTTATGGGAGAGGAGTGGAAAACTATTTGGTAAAATTCCCCCTCAGTAGGTCCTACACTGCTGGGGTTTGTCCGCAGACTCGTCGTCACCCAAAAAACAGACTAGACGAGTCTGTAATCCGCGTACCCATCGATATTGGTAGAACTTACTCGAACCAATATAATTACACAAAGTGGACAGGGTTAGTTTTAACGGAATTCTCCAGAAAGCTCCTGAGAAGAGGGTGTAAAACCTCTTGAAGAGAACATTCTAGTATCCTTGTTCCTTAGGGATGGACACCCGGTCTTCTTGCCTAGTCAATAGTGGGAACCACTTCACCAAACCTGATGTTATAGTCGCTTGTTTAGTTGATTTTTAATATAAACATTTATTTTTGATTAAAATATCCTAATTGTGTTTATTATTACGTTCAATATCAAAGCAATTAACGGTGAAGAAGGCAACTTTGAGCTGTGTTCTGAAAACTTTTAATTTCACGGTACACTTAACAAGCGTAGCATTTTTGCAATACACTGTTTAGCTTGCACCATAGCAGCAGGAACTAGATTACGTACCCAGTCTAACGGTTGCTCGGTAAATCAGAATTAGGAAAGTGGAGAATAAATTCTTATTCTTATTCTTATTCTTATTATTATTATTATTATTATTATTAGCACCGCGTCTTACTACCCATTCGGGTTGTACGCACTTACGCTAATGTGTAATGGTAGGGTGATTGTGAGATTAAATGAAGGACCTACAGTTTAACGTGGAATCCGAACCACGGTGGAGGCCTGGCATTCCCCACATTCACAAGATGTCTTGTCAGAGGTGAAGGATGAGTTTGGTAATCAGATAAATAAATTCTTCCTGATGTAGCTTAAATATTCCATGATTAAATGATGAAGTTCTTTTTCTGTGCCTTGTACTTTATCCTTTGGAAACATTTCGTTCAAACCATTAGTAAATTGGGTAAACCATAACTTTAATTTGGCGTGAAAGCTTTTGTATTTTGTCAGATTATTTAAAATGTTAGTAAGTACGAATACGTAAGAAAAGCATACGACGCACGGCTGCCACTCTTACCAGCTTCATTCATGCTCTTATTGAACGGCGATGCGTCGCGTTCTGGACTGTGGCCGCATGATACACATTATTCGACGCCGCGACACACCATTTGCGGAACACTGGCTTAGAGGATGAGCACTCCCAACAAATAAAACACAAACTAAAACGTTATATGTGATGAGCAAAACGAACGTTTCAATTACATTTTCTCGTCAGCACATTAATGGGCATAGCCAAGTTGATAGAACTCTATGGTCAACCTAGTGTATGATAAGTGGCAAGCTTGGCGCCGCTTTGACGCTTGGAAGAACTGAGTCAGGTGTCACCAACAACACGTTCTTATGTCAAATTTGCTCATATTGCCACCTCCAAGCCCTCCTCCCAACATTTTCACTTGTGTAGTTTGCCATTGTTATTCATAAACACCCTAAAAATGTAAAGGTAAAAAACACAATGCAGGTAAAGCAAGTTAAGACCTGTCGTTTTGCAGTTTTCATAACAAACACTTTTTTATATATAATATGTCCATTATTGCTCCAGTAGAAACATAGAGTTTAATTTTCTACACACAGTTATCTCAACAGTTATTGAATATCTTTCAAGAGTGTTCTAAAACTTGATGATAACTTTTTCTCTTCATTTAAAAAAGTTCTCATCAAACGATAATATGCCCATTACAAATATCACATAATTGTTGAGATTACTACGTATATAAAATTAAACTCTATATTTTTTCTGGAACAATATTTGACTTATTTTACCGAAAAAAAGTGTTTGTTAAGAAATTTGCTGAAACACTTAGCTTTTCTTGCGGTTCTTTCTTCCCAGCTTATGTATACTACGTTTAACTCTTAAATGTGAATCTTAACTTGACGGATACCAGTATGGCCCACTCTTGTGAGCTGCACCATAGTGGAAACATCTATGGTTAGCTTGTCTTTCAGGATAAACGAAGGCTATGTATGTCAAGTTTATTATTTTTAGGTTTCCTAGTTTTGTATTTACCTTCCCTAATAGTAACATAATCTAAGACTCTAAGACATAATGCTCGCAATATATGAAAAAGTAAAGAAAAATGAGACTATGTTGCACATTTTCAAACTTTTTAAAGTATTGTACCTATACCCAATTTCAGCTTTCTAGGGCATTCTATTTCCGTATATGATGATAATTACCTGATTGACTCTACGTGCCTAACCAATATCAATGATTATACAAACTAATTAATTTTAAATTAACCTTTAAACAAAATATTAGGTTATATTTTTTATGTATGTATTGTACTGTACAGTACATAATTCAACCTTTTCACCAAGCGATATCTTTAAGGGGAATAGTGCATAGAAACATTTGAGGAAAAAAAAAAATCGCTCACATATTCAGCCCATCAGTTGTGACCAGTGTTTCCAGCTCGTCAATATGGAATTTTGCACTTAACAAATGTCAGAAATTATGTTAATTTAGTGGATTTGGAGAAATACTTTGACAGGGTAGGAATAAATGAATACGTGTTTTATTAATAGGTTATTTTTCAATTTTCTTCATTTTTGCCACCCCCCTAAATTTGCTGACCCGTTTATATTCACGTGTTGTACCGTTGGTGGATCCGGCACTGAGTAACTATAGTGAAATCTCCCTCAACGGACACGTCTGAATAGCGGGTTCTTCTTTACAAGGGACCAATTAAATTTCCTCAGCAAAATAGCATGGGCTCTTCCGGTGAAACAACCACATAATAACGGACTTTCTTAGTAACGTAAACGGACACTGCTATAGACTTATATTTATGCAGAATAATTTTTAAATAGTGGACAAAAATTGAAAGCACCGGTCCATTTATATTATTCTAATGTAGTCAATGTCAATAATGCCATCGTCTCGCGTGAGGTTTGAGTAGTCCCGCCTTGCTCTACAATGAAATTTTCTAAAATAGCCTCCGTAGAATTTAATTAAGTTACTTCAAGATCATACCTCCCACCCCTACCGAGACATCCCTGGTGGGATGTCCCACCGGTTGGTTGTACTCGTGCACATACATACAATACACTACTGTACATATTTAATTTCATTTGCGTATTGTTCTGTGTATAATACAATTTGTTTAGTAGGCTACGTACAGTATTTATTCATTAGTCATAACTACCCTGCATACATTAGTGTATGAATTAGAGTGTTAATAACTACAGTATAAAGGTTCAAATATATTAAACTGAGTTCAAGAAGTAAGATTTAAAAAATTATATTTTTACAAATTTACAAATAATGAACACCTCTTAGTAATAGAAATGTTTTTATCTCGGTAGATGTCCACTATTAAGAGCTTTCACTGTATTTGTAAGAGCATGAGTCAGTTCCAAATATTTAGAGTAAGAACGACTAGAGTAAACATTTGTTGACATGAGCTAGACATTATAATAACACTCCTTGATCAACGGTTATCCCTCTTATGGACAGCTGGGGTCCACTACAAGTATATTAACTTGAAACTAGGGGAAGGGGCGGGCTCCCGTAGTAGGACATTTATTTGGGAATTAAATGTGATTCATGATAAATCTTATCAAGGCCACATTTGCTCTTGCAAACCTATGTTGTGTTTTGTTTCGAGTTATACCAAAGGGGTTGTGGGGAGACTCTTCGAACCCACCTTATTTTGTATATGTATTTATTATATTATTTACATGTTAAATTCGTAATAATTACTGCATATAAATTAACGAAAAAAATTAAAATTGATAATTTTGGTAAAAGAATATAACAATGAAAAGCTACTCACCATTTAGATTGTGTCTATTTGGTTCACGTTATTGTCTAAGCTTACCCAGGTTACTTTTAACTTTTGTAAAGGTTAAAAACATATCTTTACTGATTCACAATATTTAGTGCCGCCACTCTTAAGGCCATTTTACCATCAACATTTTACTACAATTTTAATAACTGTATAATTAATCTATAATTAGTGATGCAATTATTTCAAATCATTACAGTTCACGAGCTATAAGGGCAAACTTACTATTTTATGCTTTTTACATACTATTGCTTAGGTAATGTAATTAAAGTATGGGGCTGAAATTTAGTATAACTAGACATTCTTATTCTTATTATTATTATTATCATCGCATCTTACTACCCGTTCGGGTTATACGCACTTACGCTAATGTGTAATGGTAGGGTGATTGTGAGATGAAATGGAGGACCTACAGTTTAACGTGGAATTCGAACCACGGTGGAGGCCTGGCATTCCCCACATACTAGACATTCTTATATGGTGTACAAAATAAAATGTTTATGATACTTTTATAAATTGTATAAATATTTAAATGTAATATTAATTTTACTAATAAACAAAAATATTGATGATATTTATTAATATTAATAATACATTTTAAAATATGAATAAAATAATTATATATTTTAATATATGAATAATATTAATATTATAAATATTTCACTCTGTACAATTCATATGAATGTCTAGTTAGACTAAATGTCAGTCCGACATAATAATTATTTTACCTCGCAATGGCACACGAAATGAATAAAAGAGTAAGTTTGATCCCTTATAGCTCGTGAACTGTAATGATTTGAAATAATATAACTGTTATTTTATAATATATTTATAATTATACACTTGTCAAAACTTTGATGGTCGAATGACCTTAAATTCCATAAGTGTTACCACAAACAACTTGAAAAAAATCCCTACCTTACTAAGGGGGTGAGTGGGGAAGTTATACCAGCCCAACCTAAAAATAAATTGAATAGTACATAAAAGTCTAGGAGACAACTATATGGGAGTTAATTCCAAATCAAATTAGTATACTTGTTGTAAAAGATTGAAAAAAAAAAGGCGTGATTGATGAACCTGCCTCTTAGTATTTTTAGGGTTATTAAGGGTTATTTTGCCTTCAGTGTCATGCAATATCCTACGGAAAAATGTCGCCCATTCTGTAAATCACCGGGAACAAATGGGCCATTTTATGCTCTGTCATCCGTTTGAATTTCTGTCACGTTCTGAAAAATACATGCCATTGTGTCCTAAGGAAAGCCAGTGGCAAAAAATATCGTGCCCCTTTTTATGTAGGTCTCCATGTTGTATAATTGGTTCATTTATGCAAACGTCCAGTTTGTTTGTCATCAGCTATCTAGATATAAATGTTGCTAACTGCTTCCTAGTAAAATAACTCATTAGTAGACCAGATTAGTCCAGCTACGAACTTCCCCATCTACAAATCTTGCTGGGTTTTTGGAATAAACGTCTTATCTTCTTTTCCATCTTTACAACGCAATGTGCCGAAACGTAAAATACATTACGCATGGCTTCATCTTCCACTCCGCAACGCTTAAACAACACTGGACGCATCCGCTTTGGTGGCCGCATTATCTAACGCAATATTCTTGCAGTAGACTAGACTGCTGATTACAAGGAGATCGAGGTTCAAATCTCAGTCGGGTGTAATAAGAGTGGTTTTCAGAAATGGTTTTACATTATATCTCCACGAAAATGGGTTATACTACCTCTAAATATAATCTTCCTATTCCCTAAATCCATTAGAGTAAAGCTAACTGGTAGATAAGCGTATAACCCGAATGGGTAGTAAGACGTGGTGCTAAAAAAACCTGGAAGCACTAATACGATTCGTCTAACCCCCACTCTCCCCCACTATTATTTTTCTTTGGTGGACAATAAATGTCGTGGGCATAAAATAAACCCATATAACGTGCGGTAATCTGCCATCGTGTGTTGCGCGATAGTAAATGAGTGCATAAAAGAGCCCTCAGTAAGAGGAGGAACACATTAGAGCTGAGTTTTTTTCAACCGGTGTGCCATGAAGGGTTAGCAGGTGTGCAACGTAAATTTGGGGGAATATACAAAAGAGGCTAAACAAAAATTTAAAATAAAAGTAAATATTGTTAAATCCATGATAAACATTATTTTTAATAATAAAAAATTAATTAGAATTTTTAGCTATAGAAATTTTAAACACTATCTTAATAGTATTTTTTTTATTATAAAATCGCTCCTTAAAAAAACTGATGGTGTGCTTGACAATTTTAGCGTCTTGTTCAGAGCGCCTTTTGTTGAAAAAGTTTAAAAATCACATTGGAGACTAGGTACCACCTTGTAGGACTGGAGACTAGGTACCACCTTGTTGTAGGGACAAAAAGAAGTTTAAGATACATTTCTAACAGATTCATAAAGCTGATCTTCGCAACACGCCATGCTACACCTACTCATGGAGCTTGGAACATATGTTTGTTTATTTCACGGGGCGTGAAAATAACAGGATCAATGAAAATCGGGCTTGACACATTTGTCAGATAATAATTAATGAAGAGCTGACATGGTGTTATCGCCCCCTTTCACCTAAACAGGAAATGTAGCAGTCACTTAGGACAACTAATAACAGTAATTTGTATGATAATGATGTCTGTCCATACCCAATAACTCATATGCAATGTTACACCTACAAAAGTAATAATAAAAACAAAAACAAATTGAAGTCAGTATCACACAGCCAATTGTTGTTTATTCATATATAGCTAGTATTTTTATTTTTATAATTTTTCAGGTAAACAAACCTTCTCTGATCTAAAGTTGTTACTTTCATGTCCTAATATGATTTAGTTTAGAAAATATTATTAGTTCATTCTCGGAATCACGCATTAAACTACTGATTAAATTTTCATTAGTAAGAATGATAGTAATATATATTGCTAACCAGTCATGTGCATTTATCTGACTACCAATTAAGCATGAGCTTACAAGAACGGAAGCGTAAGAATAAACTGTTTGTGGAAATGGCGTGACTCTGGAAATGTAAATGCATTAATTTCTAGTGGCTGGGTAGTATTCGTGGACGCACAAGAATATACTAACTGTAAATGAGTGCTTATGGAAACGCAATCGAATTGGTCTTGGAATAGGTTTAATTAACTGGTTTTAGATAAGAATGGTTGTGGGAGTGGAATAATAAACTGCTTGTAAACGGGCGTATTTGTGGGGTCGAAATAACAAACTGCTTTTAAAGAGGAGTGGTTGTGGGAGTGGAAGAATAAACTGCTTGTAAAGGAGTGTGGTTGT
Organism: Timema cristinae; assembly: GCA_039000515.1. Lineage (NCBI taxonomy): Eukaryota > Metazoa > Arthropoda > Insecta > Phasmatodea > Timematidae > Timema > Timema cristinae. Next base: position 67,195,088 of record JBCFYV010009882.1, on the reverse strand, counting down.
GGGATTGCAATAACGTTTTTCAACATGCCTTAATCCTGAGACATGTTTTTGGTTCATGAGTGTATTCCGGCGTACCTGAGTAGACTTTAACCTCAAGAGGGGGACCAGTACTTACTTACAAACAGGGACCTAGAAAAGCTAATGTGTTCTAGAAGGTAGTGGGGTCCACTAAATAAATTACTATATATCTGGCCAATACAAGTTTTTATACTTATAGATGGACGGCCCATCAAATTATTAAAAGGAAGGGAGGGAAGGCCGAAAGAAGGTTATGGGCTTTTTAACCTTTACAAAAATACAAACATATATTTTTCAGCCAACAATAATTACAAAACTTCACTACATTATTAGTGTTATTGCATAGCTATGTTTAATATCTACCAAAAATACGTGAACACCCGAACGGATACTAGTAACACAACGGTTTAAAAAAGGAAATTTGATTTAGTAGCTTTTACTAGCTGTAAGATATGTTCATTCGTAAAAAAAAGCTTGTGTTTAGTTTTAGTGCAATAGGGTTATTTTATGGATGCTGTCCTGTTATTCCTTCAAGCAGGAGAAGGATGTGCATTTAATTTAAATTCTCAATTTGTGTCTTAATTTAGTGCAAGCTACGAATATCTAAAACGTCGCGTAGAACTCAAGATATCCTTTCTACAATAAAGGTATATAATATTTTATTGTGTAATTTAATTATATTGAGGAGATTCCAAAAATATATAGTTTGACAGCATATCACAGTTGGTAGCACATTTGTCTAAAAAATTAAGGATTCCGGGCTTAGATTCCTAACATGGCAGAAAAATAAATCACTATAGAAATTTGTGCTTCTTCTTTTAGTTATGATTAAATATAGGCCAAGGGACATGGTACTATACACATTTTATTTTTAAGTTTTTTTATAAGATTTGTGCTTATACAACCTGTTCATAAAGTACACATTAAATACCCTAACTAAACGTATTTGTGCTAGTTACAATTATCTTTTGTAATGAACACAGGAAGCTTAGCATTGTCTTTTATAGACCTAGTTCTATTAAAAATAAATAATAGGACACAATCGTAAGAACTTTCTCATATTGTGTATTAAATTTTGGGAAAACAATTCAAAAATAAGTTATTTTTTAACTACCACTAAATGATTTATATTGGTACAAATAAATATATACTATTATTTATGATGAAAAAATACTCCAAGATACCAATTATGAATTTAATCTTATAGGCCATTTTCGAAATATTTATAGCTTTCTAAAATTGGTCATAAGATACTTGAATCGATTTATTTTAGAAAACAAACAAACCTTATTTATTATCATATAAAATATTGTCTCAAAATCCCAATTTTTAACAAAATCGTTATAGATTTTTTATATAATTTTTGACTATAATTCAGTATTCGGTAGGTTTTTATTAATTTTTTGAAGCAGAACATATATATATATATATAATTATTTACAATGAACTACCTTAAAAGATACCCATTTTGAACCAAATCGCTAGTGCAATTTCTTAATATACGCATATTTAGACAAATCAGCTATCAATATGCTACTGCAAAACGAACTTTCCCCCGAAAAACAAGTATATGGTTTTATTTATCTTGTCAAACATTCCACAGATCTACATCTTAATCAAATAGCTATAGTGGCCTTTAAAATATTTAAAATTTATGGAAATGACTCATCAGTTAACTACCCTTTAACGAAATTTTACCCAAAATACAAGTATACAATGTTATTTATCACGTGAAACGCTCCTTGGCTACCAATTTTAGCAAAAATAATTTGAGACATTTTCGAAATTTCTTAATTCAATGAATTCAGTAATCAGTAAACTACTCTTAATTTGAGAAATAGGGCTAAAATAAAAATAAGTGTTACAACACAAACACACCAACCTTTTCACATTGTGTATTATAGCTTGGGAGAAGATGTTCATGATTATTCCAGTAAATTACTTCTAGGGAAGTTATCCCAATAAAAAAAACAGCATCTTGTTAATCACAATATTCACTATTTATATAAACTACATTTCAAACCAAATTAAAAAAATATTTTTAACGAATTTAAAATTTTCAAAAATAAGTTGTTTTTTAAATACCCTAAAATTATTTATAATTTGTAAAAATAAAAACGCATTCGTATTTATCGTGAAAATTATTTACAGATCCAGATACAGATATTTTGAATGCCATCTAAAAGTCCAGTTTCAAAAAATTAAAAATATTACATAACTTGTCGCAAGTAGACTATCCTTAAATAATTAATTTTAGAAAACTTAACATACATTATTTTTGATCATATAAATTAGTCGCTGATAACAATTTAGAATAAAATCTTTAGAGAAAGTTTCAAAAAAAAAAAGATTTCACATAAATCAGCCATCAGTAGACTACCTACCATCCATTGGTTTAGGAAAACCAATATATATATATATTAAAATATTAAAATAAAAAGATTCTTCAGTAAACTACCCTTAAACCTTTATAGGGCAAAATACCACTTTCTTGGTAACAATTTTTCTCTCTCTTTATTTGACACATTTAGGGTATCTAAGGAACAACTCAAGACCCTCAAAATCCAAATCGCACTATTAATATGGTTTCTAGGGGTATGGTCCCTATGTGGACCAGTGACCATCTGGGACGTGACCAACAGTCAATGTTCACCGGTCCACATGCTGGGCCCATGTTCTACTTTTCTTGTTCTTATATCATTAAAATATGCATTTTTTTATCACCACGTTTTACAAACTGTTCAACCTATACGCATATATGATCACTACCCTAATGGGGGAGGGATGTAGAAGGAAGTATTTCAGAGGTAATCTACACGCATTTGCGTGGTAGGAGAGTGATAAACCTTTTAGGAAAACCACTCCCAATAAATCCGACTGGGACTTGAACCCCGATCCCCCCATTATTAGCAGGCAAGTCTAAATAGGCCTCGTTTTAACCGTATTGAAAACATGATTCATTAATTATTTTATGTTCTTTTGATTGGATTGCTTATTACCTATATTATTGTCAAAAATCCATTAGTCAATTTAAAACGCATCAATGGATACGTGGTCAAAGTGTAAAGTTCAATTAACTTGTTTTGACGATGATGTAGAGGCTTGGGTTCAAATACGGCCAAGGGAATGGAATGTTTTTGGATTTTGTTTTCTAAATTGTTTTCCATTATCACTTTACCTGAATAAGTTCCCGATTAATTATATAGGCTCACAGAGTCAAAATGGATACTGAGGCAAGGTCGAAAAAAATCTATTTCAATGGATGCTTTATTTTCCAACGTTTCTGGTCAAAATTGTTTCGTGTTTTCCTCTAACAAATAAATACTGTCTGCATTTCAGACAGGGAATGTCTGCATCCCTAACATATACTGTCTGGATGCCTGACAGTCACTGTCTGCATCTGTGACTTATACTTTCTGCATCCATGACAGATACTGTCTGCATCCATGACATTATATTGTCTGCATCCCTAACAGATACTCTCTGGATACTTGACAAAGGCTGTCTGCATCCATGACATTATATTGTCTGCATCACCAACAGATATTGTCTGGGTCTCTGACAGATACTGTTTACATCCCTGTCAGAGACTTTCTACATCCCTGTCAAATACTGCCTGCCTCCCTGACAGATGCTGTCTGCATCCTTGACATATATTGTCTGCATCCCTGACAGATACTGTCTGCATCCTTGACATATATTGTCCCCAGCCATGACATATATGGCCTGCATCCCTTATAGATGTCTGCCTCCTTGACATTTATTGTCCCCATCCATGACATATATGGCCTGCATCCCTTACAGATGTCTGCATTCTTGACATTTATTGTCTGCATCCATAACATATATTGTCTGTGACCCTCACATAAAATCCCTATCGAACATTCACTGTTGAACTACCTTAGCACTTACTATTAAACTGTAAGTCTTCAAAGTAGGGTATAACACGCCATGAACATTTTAGCTTTTGAATCTCGATAGTGCTCTAATTCTACTCAATTATCCAGTTTATTGTGTGACGCTTAAGAAAATACCAAATGTATTACGTCACATTCTATGCAGATTTAATGGTCGTGGAAGGGGGTCTAACTGGAGGGAGGGAGTGATTGTCCCCCCCAACCTTCACCAGCGGCTAAAGCTAACAGACACCTGTCACCCTTGCACAACCCCCTTCCCCTTCCTATTGAAACCAACCACCAGCGCGCGTGCGCTCCGTCGAGACGAATCAACACACGCTTTGGGGAGTTGAGTGACGTCATTAAAGAGGTGGGGCCTCAGGGTAAGGTTGCTATGGTAACGGAACAATTGTGTTAAGTATATAGAATGGATTTGTATTAGATCGTATTTTAGTGCACGTGGGGATGCCTGCCTAGTGGAGCATTGAGGTTCAGTACCGCTGTAGATTTCATTTCTATGTTCGGCCTACTTACCCACGTTCGTTAGGCAGTGAGTAAAACTCTACAATTATTTAACTAGAGCAATATTAGTTCCAACATCTATGGGAAGCTCCATTGTATAGTTTTATCTTATTATTGTTGCTGATTACATTGAATAGCATTTGTTTACAAGGGAAACATCTATTTGGTAAGTAGAAAGTCTATGTCGTTTCATAGGGCTAACCGAGTAACGATTTAAAATACGTCTATGGTTACTAAGTAATAGATTATTATTATTTAGCACCGCGTCTTACTACCCATTCGGGCTATACGCTCTAAGTACTAATGACGCTAATGGATTGGGAATTGAGAAGGTTGAATTAGAGGAAGTGAACCCGCATTTGCGTGGAGGAAGAGTGGAAAACCATTTAGTAAAAACCACCCCCAGTTCACCCGGCCGAGATTCGAACCTCGATCTCTCCGTCCTCGGCGGTCGAGCTCAACACGACTAGCGCGTTAGCTAACTACACCACCGAGGCGGGTAATAGATTATTCAGAACATAAAATAGTTGATGGAGTTACCATTTATAATTGCTTATTGTTTCACACAATGATTTTTTATATATATTTTTAATGTCTTTTTTAATTTACTAACGACACGTGTCGGAGTTTAAATGGTCTAAAGTGGTGGTCTAAAAGGACACATTTTAACCCAGTTAATGTGTGAGGAATGTGGATGTTAGAATTTAAGAAGTAATGCACCAACAATTTTCTAGAGGAAGGCTGGAAAACCGTTTAGGAAAAAATGCCCTCATTACATCCAGCCAGGGTATGAACCCCGATTAACGGCAGCCAAGTCTATCGAGCGAGTGACGCCTTAGATCATTCGAGGTAGCAATGAAGCGATATCTACATTTAAGTTCTATCATATGTGTTTGAAACATCTTTGTTTAAACAATTTTTATATTATTATTATTATTATTATTATTAGCACCGCGTCTTACTACCCGTTCGGGTTATACGCACTTACGCTAATGTGTAATGGTAGGATGATTGTGAGATGAAATGAAGGACCTACAGTTTAACGTGGAATCCGAACCACGGTGGAGGCCTGGCATTCCCCATATTCATAAGATGTCTTGTCAGAGGTGAAGGAAGGGTTTGGTAATCGATAAATTTGTTCCGGGACCGAGGATTTAACCCCAGATCCCAGCACAGAAGTCCGACACCTTACCCCTAGACCGCCAGGTCACCAATTTTTATATTATAGGGTATATAGGTAAAAGTCACTTTGACTCAATAATTATTGCAATAGGTACTATAAACAGTTTTATTTGCTATTTAAAACAAATTATGAAGGTCATACTGTGGGATTTGGGAAAGTGTAACTTTCAATTAATTTGTTAAAGATTATTTTAGAGTTAAGGTGAGATGGAGGAGACACAAGTTAAAACCAATATTAATTCCAGGAGGTGCGTGACAAATATTTAAAAAAACGTTACTATATGAAAAAAATCAATATAAGTACAGCGATTTAATCTGCACAAAAAATCTCGTTTAAAAAATAATAACAAATATCTTGTCTTATCTCGCGTTACATTCCATCCCAGCTTAAATAATGTTTACTGTTATATCCTAATTAGTCTTACTTCTAGCTCGAATTGGAAGATAAATTTAAAAGTTGGTATTTATAGAGAAATTTCATAAAATTTAATAACTAATTAATTTTTAAAAATATGAATTATATTCCTAAGCATTTAGGGGGAAGTGCTTCGGTTGATATAGACCTGTTCTATATACAAAAAGTAGCGAATATTAATTGCTGTGATTTAGTTTGTTTCTTGAAAATCAAAAGTAGTTAATTTAATATACATCAAAAATAAAAATATGTATGCAAAAAAGTTAGTTGTTAAAATATAACTAAGCCTAGTTTAAAATGAACTTTAGTAAAATTCCATTACCCTGCCTATTGAAGAAATGATTCAAAATCTTAAGAACATTCTATTTCATGTGCATATATACTTGTAAAATGTTATTCGAACAAGTGAAAGCGTGTAAACGCTAGAGTGCACAAAATAGTACAATAATTTGCAAAACATACAAAAATATGTATAGTGTATGATTAAGACATTATTGTGAAATTAGTTATAAACAAATTAGAACACTAAATATTTTTTTATATTTGTCAATTACATTCTTAAAGTAGATTACTTCTCTCTTCTAATAATATTTTAAAAAACAACATTAAACCAGGAAATAGATAAGACTTTTGCGAATTTAAAATGGTAAACAAATATTTGACTATATATATATATATATAGTGTATATTTTCTATGGAGGCTTAAAAAATATATCAAGGACAAATTTAATTTTTAAAATGGAACTATACCTTTGTTATATCCTCAAAAGGTTTTGATGAAGTTTAACAATCTATGGACTATACGTATAGCTCAATTGGGTAGTTAGACGTGATGTTAAAAGAACAAATAAAAAAAATCCATACGCTTTATGAAAGGTAATTCAAGTTCATAGAAGATTGTAAATAATTATTTTTACTCCTATCTTACAAAAGATGTTAGAAATTTTTACCGTTTTTAAATTATCCCGTGTTGAAAAATGATTCGTACCAATATAAATACTGACTATGCCAGAAAATAGGCATCGAATTGCTACAGCGTTTGCTGGAGTGATCCATGGATGGTAAAATAGGCACGTGGTTCAGCAAATCAAAGAACTAACGTTGACATATTTATGTGAGAAAATACCAAATACTGAGCTAATTTATTCTGGTCTACCGTTAACAGGGAGATCGGAGCTCAAATCTCATCCGGTTGTAATTATGGGGATTTTTACTAAATGGTTTTATTCTGCTACGATACACAGATGTGAGTATATTTCCTCCTAATTCTATCATCATTAACCTTACCCTTTTAACGTAACTAAGTGTACAACGTGAACGGGTAGCAAACATTTCATTTCATTTATTCAAGGTTTTTAACGTGAACTTACTGAACCTTCTGATCATGTCAGCACACGACTTATAAACTAACTTAAATCTAGAACAAATACAACATCCGGCCTCCAATCGTTAATTCACCCCTGTGAAAGGGGAAACACACATTTTAACAGTGATACATTTTTTATCCATGCTGGGAATCGAGCCTAGGACCTTAAGATAAGTAGACAAATACGCTACCAATTGAGCTATGGTGTCGGGCGGAGGAGAAAATATAGAGCAAAAAAAAAAAGCGAAGAATGTTGAGTAGGCAAAAACGAATGAAAGCTACAAGAGAAGAGTGGGAAAAGTCCAATATTAGCTCAAATTTATTTAGTGATTTCACCTGTTAGGCAATCATGAGACCTTTCTAATGTATTTTAGATTATGGTTAAAAGAGGTATTTGTCATTTTTAAATTAGGGGTGGGACCTTTGAATCTTTGAATCCCACCTTTCCTTAAGGATATTCGAGATTCTAGGATTCGAGAAAATTTCGAATTCATGACTCAAATCATTAATTTTTTTTTCCCAGTTTTTCGAGTTAAATTTGTTTTAGAGCTCTAATACTACTTATTGGTGGTTCACACCTTTCCTTAAGGATATTCGAGAAAATTTCGAATTCATGACTCAAATCATTAAAAAAAAATTTCCAGTTTTTCGAGTTAAATTTGTTTTAGAGCTCTAATACTACTTATTGGTGGTTCAGAACATGCCTCAGACCAGTAATATATCCCTTTAATGAATGTATGAATGTATAAGAAGAAAGAATTCTAACATTTAGCTACCATTTGTATTTTCTATTATTCTATTATATTTATATTTCTTTTTATGCTCATAAATTTTTTCCGAGATTTGATTTGGATTTCGAGATTCAGAATTCGAAAGTAAATTGGAGCTTTAGTTTCGAGATTAGGATTCGTAAAATAGTGGATTCGACCTAAACTCTAATTTAAATTAATTTAAAAAAATATATTTGCTGGGATCTTTTTGAAGTTTGAAATATAAAAGTTGTTGTCCTTAAAAATGTGTGTAACGTTACTTTCCGCCCTTTTCCCCCATACTCTTCAAATTATAAAATCAGTAACAAATAAGCTACATATTTATATATTACGTTTTAAAGGTTTTACTAAGGATTTCCCATTTGAGCGGGTAATTGAAGGAGAGTGGGGAAGACGTGACCTACCTGTCCTCTCCCCCTTCCTCAACGCCCTCCCTGAAGACGCCCATGACTTTGTGCATATGTGCTGTATGCGAGTATGCCGAATTTGGTCAAAGTAGATAAATATTTTTCAGTTTATATCTTATTTAATATATATTTTAAAATAAACCAATGTGTATTTGTTATGAGCCAATTTTCAAATTTTGAATCTTAATTTAACCTTTTATTTGAATACTAACGGGGCATTTCATATGGCTGGTTTTTAAAATTTTGGACACTCAAACATAGGTATCAGAATATTCTCAAAATTGTAAGCAGCCTTTTCTTCCGCAAGAACAAATAAACACACCCCTAATAGCATTTATGTTTTAAAAAATATTTTTGGAATAATTCAAGCTCCATTAAAATCTGTTTTTTATTTCAAAATTTACGAATTAATTTTTTTACTTATAGTGTCTGGAGTAGTGAAATAATGCTAGCTTAAAGGGGGGGTGGGGTCAAATTAAATGAGCCAAAAACGACAAATCATTATGCTGTAAAAAACAGTCAATTTTTAAATTATGAGTTTTAAATATATTAAATATTGTAAAATAACCACTCACTTTTATTATTGTTCCAAGCTTAAATCTTTCTTGTGTATCACTCACTATGTTTAGACACTGTGAATGTTCCATTTGACCAAAAGAATTAAAATATACTACTTTTGTTATCTTTGATTACATATTTAATACTTACTATTCTTGTTCTCAAACCATGGTAAACAAAGAACATAATTATTTTCTCACTTTTTGTTTTTTATACTTTTAACAAAGAAATAATATAGTATCAATAAATCAAAAATCTGTTTTATCTATCTTTTATAGCAGATTAAAAAATGTACAACAAGCTACAACCATTATTCTAAGAAATATTTGTTTCCCCTGCGTCAAAAACACCCGGAGAGAATTATTATTCCGCCATACGAATAGTGCTTTGGGAAGTTTTGGTGAAAAGAGGCGGGGGTGAGTGGGGGAGTATATTAGTACTTGGCAAAGGATTTCTTCGAAAGATAATCAGGCACCTATTATACATTCACTTGGAGGTAGAAGGTCAAAATTAATGTTAAGGGTGGATCGGGGAACACTAGGCGTAATTTTATTCGAGGGTACCATTCAAGAGATGTGATGTTGTAACAGTGGCCATTAGCTTGGGCGTCTTTTCCCAGGACTATACTACGCGTTAAGGATACGGGTTGTTGTGACATCTAGATAGGTACACGATATCTCGGATCGCATCATCTGGGGCTGTATCGTAAATTTGACGAGTCAAATAATTAAAAGGGCAAAGAGAGAAGGGTATACTTTTTCCCTATCTTCACACACATTGACTGAGGCCCGACTTGGAACTTTAATAAAAAGATAAATATTTTATTGAGTCATCCCAGCCCGGGACACAGACAAGGATACACCAGATTCTCAGCCTTAAGAAAGTTTCACTGCGCTCCTTGAGCCAGGTTGAGTCCATCAACACTGGGGTTCGTTAGTGTCAATGCTCAGTGATAAAAACTCTTCCAAATGTGCAATTGTTAAATGACTCACTTTTAACATGTTCGTCATAAAGCGACTCTTGTAATCGTAATGTACAGGTGGCGGTAAGCTCTTTGGGAGGTAGGATTATATGAAAATTGGGTTGGGTCTCTACCTGAACTTAGCTTTGTGGAAGCCAACAGAATAACTCGAGATGTAAACTACCTTCTTCTCTCTAATGAAACCATGTTTAAAATGAGCATTAAAAAATGTCCTTTGATAGCACGTAGCGATAACCTTGCTGGAAGGACTCAAGCTATCCCAAGGATCGCAGTAGTTTTAACCTGAAGGATGTTAGTCTGGTGTATCCTTGTCTGTGGCCCGAGCCTTAAAATTTTGGTCACTACGATAGACCACCCGCATCACAGATACACGATTATTTTCTGGTTTGTCAACACCTCATAACTGACACAAAGATAGAACCAAAAGCACACTATCGTTTTCTTTCTTCATCACCCCCTTTTCAACCTGTGACGTTAGTCTTCCTCTCTGGCCATGTTGTTGCTGAATTGGCGTGTATCCTAGTAAAATGAATATATCTCCAGTGCTTCTTGGTTTTGCTGAATGGCTTATTCTCCTCCGTCACCCGGCCGCTGTTTGGACATTTACTTTTCTTCAAAGGCCACCACTGCCTGTTTATGGTTAATTTTTGATGCAGGAATAAAGGTCTTAAAAATTTTCCTCGACATCATAATATTATATTGTACAGTAATAATGTTAGTATAAAAATTAAGATTTTAAATCTTACCAACACTCGCAAGATTTTCTTTAATATAATTATTATTCTGCCTTAAACATTTATACAATATCATTTTAGCTAGTTTATCATAATTTAAAAACTATTGTATATGATCCTATTTCATTCTATTTGTATTCTCTTTTTTGAATTTTTTTATAAAAACTAATATTTATTTTGTATACAAGTGAAACGTGTTTATATCCCCCTCCCCTTTCCCTTTAGAAAATACAAATATACGTTTTCTGGGAAACATTGACCAAAATATAGCTATATCATTGTTTTATCAGCATTGATATTTTTTATCATTAGTGGTGGTGGATGTTTATATTATTTCATTTTTTAACACATGAAGGTAGTAGACATTTAATTGTTAGATACGACTTTATCTATCCTGTTCTTTCAATAGTTACCCCTATCAGCAGTTGTTGTTCCAGGGAGGAGGGGTGATTGGGGTGATCAACCCCTCTCCAGCTTAGTATATAATAAAATATATTAAAACCTTTATCTTAATGTTGTAAAGAGATGATTACAATATACTACGTTAAATTATGATGGAAAAATGGCTTTCCGATTTTGCATTACTACATCATCTCTATCTTGATGTTCCTGTATAAGTGAATAAGGTTGTTAACTGTTTTGAAAACAAAATTCGTTGAAGATTTTTTTTAGTATCGCATATTACTACTCATTCGGATTATATGCTTTCTAATTTGTTGCTTAAAACTAAAATTTCGCAGTTTTTTCAACACCACGTCTTACCCTCCCCGACAACAACCCTAGATTCCGCCCTTGGCCACCAAAGTATGCGGCTCCCAAAATAAGTACAGTACAGTTAAATGATTTCACTTAGTAATACATTATAAATAAGATCATACCGACATTGTTAAATATACTAACTAAATAACGGGCAAAATATTGGCATATATATATAAATTATTTGAAACCATTTAGTTCATAAAATGATTCGGTTTTTGATTTATGGAAAGGTTTCTTGCATGGCTTGTTTTCCTTTAATTCTATGTGAAAGGCAGAAGTTAGTTTCTAATTAATCTGACTAATCAAGTCATTGCCACAATTTGCCTTTCCATTTCCGGGGTGATTCCTCTTTCTTGCCTCAAACATTTTTACTCGTTGTATCCTAATAACAGCCCAACTTCTTTGTGTAAACCTAGGTATTAGTAACAAATGTTTAGTAAATACTACTGAATTCAGCCATTTCAATAATAATATAACCCGCCTCGGTGGCATAGTTGGCTAACGCGCTTGTCGTGTTTAGCTCAACTGCTGAGGACGGGGAGATCGAGGTTCGAATCTCGGTCGGGTGAACTGGGGGTGGTTTTTACTAAATGGTTTTCCACTCTCCCTCCACGCAAATGCGGGTTCACTTCCTCTAATCCAACTTTCCCAATTCCTAAATCCATTAGCGTAATTAGTACTTAAAGCGTATAACCCGAACGGGTAGTAAGACGTGGTGCTAAATATTAAAATATAATAATAATAATAATAATAATAATAATATAAGCATATAAGCTTTAGTTTCCACTGATTCTTTTTTTTTTCTTCTTTGCAGGAATGCTTGTGAAGAAGATCTCGGTCTCACGAGAATCCCGATTAGATACCTCTGATATTTCAGAAAGTGGCCAAGAAAAAAACTATAATTTGAAATTGGTTAATTTAAAATCAGAGGCATTCGAAAAAGCACCCAATTTAGAAGACGATACCTGTAAACATAGTATCCATTCTAAACAAGATTCTGGATCCAAGAGTTCAAGGAGAAATAGCATCATTAAAATCAAATCTGGCCGGAGAACAAGCTCCATCAAAAACAGAAATCCAACCCAGGTAAGATTAATATTTTTTACTTAATGTCTAAATCTTGTATTTCTAAATTAAAAACTTTCCAGGATATCAATAAAACTGAATCAAATCTTAGATATTTTATTTTATCACACAGTAATACAACTTACCATTATTTACTAAGAATCTTTGTTTTCATGAAAAACTCGTTTTTTTTTTTTACTCATCACAATTTACTCGAGATGTATATTATTGAAGACAAACAAGTATGACAATAAGTTTTGGGAAATATATTTACATTACATAAACTGCCTAAGTCTTACCTATTATTTGAAAAAAATATCCTGTTTAGCTTATCACTGTGTTTTTCAAGTTACCCCTGGACGGAGATGGTTTATTAACATTGTTCAATAGTTCACGTCATAAAAATCAATTCGAAATGTTAAGTGTTCACAAAAATTAAAATTACCAAATTAATTTAAATTAAAAACATCGTTTTGTCTTCATTGAGTATAGACTTAAGTTTCACTCTTGAAGAAGTTATTATCTTCCATTATAATTTATTACCATGCATGGTTTGTACCTCCATTGTTGGAGATTCTTGTGAGATATATGTATATATGTAAGAATTCATCACAAATTCAGAAGGGTCGTCAATTAGTTCATTCAGTATGTCTTGGAGTAGATCCATCTAAAAACACTAAACAAATACATAATTTCATAACATCAAAGGTTATTTTTAAATCAGATGTATAGTAATTCAAGTTATATTTACTGTGAAATGGGCAAACATCCCAATGAATGGTATGGGAAAGTTTTTACAAGTGGTTTGCACTGCTTACTTGGACTCATCAAGTCACGATTCATTGCTGAGCAGCTTCTCTGAGAATGATTTTGTAGAAATGTGACTAGACCGTCTCCAGTAATGGAGCAATTCCTCAAAATTAATCTTAATCTTGTACATTTAAATCTACATGGAATGTATTTAAGGACAAGTACTTACAATATTGTTTATGACTTAAAACATTATTTCAACTTATATGTTACTTAATAAATACAAACATGTAATGATTTCCAATGAAATATTACGTGCTTAGCATAATTCGTTTCAAATTGGGTTAAATACTTACCAAGTATTCTGTGCAATCAATTCATACATAATATACAATTCCTCTAAGGATTAGTTAAATATTATACCTAACTTTCGTTCCCATATATAGTTTGAATTTTGAGTTGGTGATTATTTTGTGCAAACAAGTAATCTTGTCTTTATTGATGTATATTTTAACTATAAATGTAAGTAAATTCAACATAATTGTTTTAATTCCATGGATCAATGCAAATAAAAAATAATTCCCCTTTACATGTTACATATGGAAAAAACATTTTTTAATATTAAGTATTAAAATATATTTATATGAAACAGGAATAGTCATAACTTAATTATTCTAATGTTATTGTGGTGGAGGAGTGTATACATTATAAACGTAGCAACATTTCTGAACACAATATTTTTTATTATTTTCTTAATTAGTCTTCTCAATTTTGCACTAATATAAGGTGTAACTTTAGCTAATCGAAAATTCCTTGAGTACCTACATTTGTGGTAAGACATAATGGGAAAACACCCAAAAATGCACTTTTCATGTAATCTAGTGATGTATAACCATAAAATTTGTTTGTTTATTAACTCGAGAGAACGCGCAGTACTTGAGGCTAAGCCTACAGGTAAATCCTAACACGTCAGCATGTAATTAATCAGTTAATACCAGTTAAACTTGCTAGATATATTCAAACAACTTTAGTTATAAACATTAATTCGTTTAATCAAAGAGTTTTAATTAGTTACAATATGCGAACCATATTCAATGCCGCTGAAAATCTATATTGACAATTACAATAATTTTATGATACTGTAACTGATTAAAGTTCAATTGTTTAACTGAATGCAGTTGATTAATCTGGCTTGGTATGGCCTGCGTTCCATAAATGTTTATAAATAATCAAGTTACTGCTTATTATTGTGTTTTTTTCTTTGATTAGTTTTACTGTCTCTCAACCTCTTGGGGAGAGAATTATTGGAACCGTCCAAAAAATTGAACTATATATTTTTAATGTCAAAGTTTCATGACCCCTGAAACAGAAAAATTGGTTTCGTGATGCCATCTGTTTGTGTGTGTTTATTGGCCTAGAGTCGAAACCATTTTACTGAGCTGGCTAAAACTTGGTATCTAGGATTTTTATAAGATTACCTTGAATATATTTTTGAAATTAGATATTCAACCATAAAATTAGAGGGCAAAAAGAGAAAAAATAGATTTTCTCCAAATCATATATAATGATTTTGTTTAAATTCTGTATCTAGGCACTGTTTGAAATTACAAACAAAAGGAAACTCTCAATTTCCTATGAAAATGACTTTGAGGGTACTTTACACTTGACATAAATCTCTAATTTTGATCATACCTCCACATATATTTCAGAAACGAAATAACATCAGATTAAAGTTGTAGTACCTTTAGCAATAAAAAATTTTATTTTGATTATAATTTTAAAAAAACAATAGTTTCTGAACTTTTAGCAAGTATATATTTCTATGAAGGTCTTTAAAAATAAAAATTTGTGTATATATTCTTTGGTGGAGTGTTTCTGCAACAATGTATATTATTTGGTTTCACAAATATTACCAATTTCTTTATTAAATGTCTCTAGTTTAAGATAAAAGAGAGAGAAAGTATGTGCGGTTAATGGAATCATTTATTTTTGTCACTGCATCTCACTATCATTTTGGGCTGTACTTAATAATTAATACTACTGATTCTTGTTAATAATTCCAGTTAATGATAAGTAAAAATCTTTGATAACATACCTGGTTGATTCCAATCGAGGCCAGTTACATCAATAATTGATGTATTTGAACATGGCTAATACTGGTATAATGAGGTATTTCTACATCTCATGTATGGTTGATTTAAGGTTGAAAACCTTAACATTTTTCAACCAGTTTAAATTGTAATTTTCACAAAGGAAGATATTTAATCATGATTATAGCAATTTATAGTATATGTTCTGTACATTTGAAACAAATCATCAAAATGATCATACCCAACTTTATAATAACTATTTACTTTGATTAAAATGTAATTAATAGCAGTGTAAAACTATAACTTAATAACTTGGAATTGATTACCATACTACAAGGGTGAAGTCAGGCAGAAGAGGGGATATTGGGATAAATTATTTACTTTTGATTGAACATTAAATTGTAAATAATATAAATACAAATTGTGAAAATCCTTCAGTTCAGCGTTAATGTCAGCAGTCCTCTGGGATGGGTTTCAAGCTGTTTGTCTCAGGGAAACGTTAAATTACCTAATTTAAGTAATTTTCACTATTTTTATTTTTGCTATGAAATTGTCCTGCCCCTACAAGGTCGATAAATAAAGGCCTTGTACTGGATTTGGCTTCAATAGTAGCTCGTGCAGTGGACAATTTTTGCTTTTTTTATATTTTCAGTAAATTCTGTAATTTAAATGGAATTTGATACATATTAAAGAAATTAAATGGTATATTTTTGGTATATTTCTAACATTATGGTACATTTCAACAAATGTCATAGAATGTTTTGTTATATTATTAAAATAAAATATCAATTTTCATGTTGTATTATTAAAATTAACCAACAATTTCAAGGGAAAAGAGTAGAATATAAAAAATATGTATAATCTGCCACAGAAGATTAAACATAGAAATTTAAATTAATACTTATGTACTGTACAATCAAATCCTATATTTTTATTTTTATTTGTTGACGTTTCATTTCATCCAACACCCCCCTCTCCCCAAAATATCCCTAGCTAAGCCTATGCCTTACTATGACAAAAAAAAAAGGCCAAACGCACACTTAAAATACACCATTTGTTCAGATGTTCGTCCCTGTAACTGGCAATCAGACAAGACCAATGGACTATTCATTTACACTTGACGGAATACACTATGGGCCAGTTTCATAGTCAAATTTAGTACGCCTCAAGTGCGGCGCTACACTAAGTACATGACGACACATACCTAAACCAGAATGGAATGGGCCAGTTTCCTATGCGAGAACGGCCCATTCCATTCTGGTTTAGGTAGGTGTCGTCATGTACTTAGTGTAGCGCCGCACTTGAGGCGTACTAAATTTGACTATGAAACTGGGCCTATGGCCTAGGCCAAGCCAATTTAAACAAATCAAGTTTGCTAGCTTTCGGGAGAAACCAGGAGTACGCTACAATGTGTACATAAATTGGGAACTTTATTCGGTTTACCAGCAAAAAAATGTTTTCTATGTAAACGAGTAACGAACGGCCTTTCTGTTACAGGGCTGAAAGTCTCTTATCAAATTCTCTCTAATCTCTTCTTTAGCTATAAGTTCATTTACCAGGTCTATTGCACTGAATAATTTGCTGATGGAAGATGCTTAATTGGGGTGTAAGTTGAATCAGTGCCTATTAAGTTTTCAGTAAAACCCATTGATACTTTTTAAGACGTTTAAGAGTCCTTTATTGATTAAGCATATTATTCTTACCTGGCGGACAAGCACACTATTCCCCCCCCCCCTCCAAGAATTCTCTCCAAAAGTGCACATTCTCCTGGGCTGATGAACTACAAGTAGAGGTTGAGGTGATTTGGATGGATGAACCACGTGAAAATCTGAATAAGACTATTATCAGCGAGAATATTTTTTCCAAAAGCGTTAATGCAAAAAAAAAAAATTACCTGTACTTACGAGAAACTTCAAAACTGGGGGACCTGGGATGATTCAAACCCTGACAACTCTTACCTCGCCTCTCCCCACCCCCATAATAATTGATCTTGCGTTGATGAAACACATACTAGATTAACTAGTTTCAATAGGTATAAAATTTGTAACTGAATACAGGAATTAAACCTGGGCTAAATCAAGGATCCCGGGTTTGATTCCCGTGCACAGATGTCATTTTTATATTAATTTAAATATGTCAGTGATGTCTGTATCCGTATTCTGAGATAATTTTATCTTCATAAATTAACTAATCTGCAAATAAACTCATGTTAAGCGAACCAGTAAAAATAAATAAACATTTATTTAATTAAAAAGCAATGATTGACACTTTGAGCTGTTGCAGATAAAAAAACACCGGCGTATGAAAGCAAACGACCGTGAACGAAACCGGATGCATATGCTGAACGACGCGTTGGACCGTCTTCGGCGAGTTTTGCCGACCTTCCCCGAGGATACCAAACTTACCAAGATCGAAACGTTAAGGTTTGCACACAACTACATCTGGGCGTTGAGTGAAACTGTTCGAATGATCCAGAACACTTCTTTAGGTGATGTCACGACTACATATGGCGAAGGCGTAACCTTAAATGTTGGCAGCGTCACGGTGAGTGAAAGACTAAGAACCATTATTATCAATATATATTTGATTTAGTATAGATCAATAAGGATATTTAGTGTAAGTTCTAAAGTATTTTTTATTTTATACTATGTGTGCCTTTCCTATTAAGATTGCTATGATATAAAACCAAAACCAACTATTAATGAAATAAACTATTTTATTCTTTGTTGAGGTAGTAGCAATATTACTAATTCTCTATTGCACGCCAGTACAATTGAGTCCATTAGTGTTATAAAAACGAAAAAGGGTTGAGTTAAGTTAGTTCAGATAAATTAAGGACAGGGGAAATTAGGTTAAGCTAAGAAGCATTAGTTAAGGTTAATACAGTGGTAAATTTATGCTAGAATAATAATAATTTTTAGTTGAGGGGCTCATTACATTATATCAATTTTTAATAATCAAACACGATACTGGAGAATATTTATCGTCATGATTAATATATCATAAAAATAAAATAAGTTTGTTTCAATAACGGCTTAAGTTATCGTTACCAAGGAGGTTGGGGTCAAAACATGATCAACTACATTTTATGAAAAAAAAAATGTGTTAGCAATGATTTATGGTAGCTTACCTCTTAAATTACTAATTGTTTCTATATACAGTTTGTTGACATCTCTAATATTGAAGTAAAGTGCTGGTCTCATTTCCCGATGTTTATGGGTTCAAACCATCAAATAAAGCTTTCCTTTCAATATAAGAAACTGGAATGTAATAACGATGAGTAGCTCTGGGAAACTGAAAAATTTGAAAATGGAAATGTAAAGGTGTGGTGTGAACATTACGGTCCACTGGAAAAAACCAAGGTGAAATACTGTCTGAAAATTACACAATGTTCTATTCAGAAATGCAGAAAAATAATTGGCAATAGTGATGAAAAATGAAGTGGTAAAAATTGTTAAGTGATGTGTCATAGTGATTATATAGTCATTATTTTGGTGCAGGCTTATATGATGTTTGGCAATTTAATCGTAATTGTTATCGAAGGTAAAACTAAGGTTATATACCACCTATTATATTATAACAAATCTAATAATCAATCGACGTGTTAAATGAGTGTTTAAGAAAGTACACACACATTTGCATTGTTTGTTTCAACCGATTTGTGAAAACCATTTTCATTTCAACATGCATGAATTCAAACCCTAACCTAATCATCGCAGTGGATTTAGTACAGTGTATATTTAAAGCGGGTTTAATATAGTAGTAGTAATAAACAATAATACACAATTATTGATATAAACCAAACCTCAAATGTATTACCATAAAGTTTATTCACTTTGTATAACCTGATTAGTTTTAATTATAAAAACTGTCAATCTGTCTTGTCAGCCACTTGAACCACCCAAACTTGTAAATATATTTTTATAGCTTGTCGGCCAGTTTGTTGTCTATTAGTTTGTAGTGTGACGTGAAGTAGGTTTAAAGATGAACAGAAAGGGGAAAAAAATGTACAGCACGTGGAGACCACGACCAACCTTAAAAGAGATAGAGATCTTATTTAGTTGGAAACAGAACAATCAAAGCAACACAAATGCGCCCAATCCAGCAAACACGGAAAAAAAATAGTTAGATACCGGTAATGCATTCTAGCACTTATGTTTATTTTTTTAGGTTTCTACTATGATAAGAATTAATTATTGAATAATCTTCATGCAGTTTAAAGTATGGAAATAATTGATACCGTACGTAGTGTTTAAAATAAGTTTTCATAACATTTTACAGCATTTTATAACTAAATAAAGAATTACTTTTGTTGACTCTATGTGATGTGTTGAAATGATAGGTGAGTATCGGTGGCGACCATGGCAACATGATAACTTCAAGCACGGGTAGTTGCGCAACAGCACACCAGAGGCGCTGTTCTATATTAGGTGAGAGAGGAGAGCAGGCAGGCAATAGCTCTCTACATAAACTTCACGAATCTCAGACTGAAGACTGGTTGTTAGAGCAAGACTCCAGTTCTAGTCTAAATGGTAATCATTTCCACAACATTTCCAATCATTCCCAAGAGCATCACGACGTGGGACAATGTTACCTTCTTTCTCGTAACTCCATGGACCTCAATACCAATTACACCCCTTGCTCAATACCGCCTTCCTTATACGATTACCTCTAGATATGGACCAAAAACTTAAAATAATACGTTCATAATAACCTTTAATCTTTGCTAAAACTGCTGAGTATATTAGTTATTTTTTTACCGTTAATTTATCATATCAAACTTATTATTATTTTATTAACAAATTAATATATTAATAAATCAAATTCAATAACATATTTTTCTATTAATTAACTTTATTTAGTATTCAGATTGTACTGTTGTTGTTAATTAATCTACACAAGTGTATCACCAAAAATGTGTAACTTATTTAAAAAATGTTATTATTTTATACACTTTTATTGAAAGTTACTTCTATTGTGTCTAGTCTATTTTATTTATAAAATAATTTTTTTAATAGTTCTTGTTTCACTTATGTTCACCAACTAATTTGTACCACTTGATGTATAATAGCTATTATTTATAATAATTTAGTGGCTCAAGGATAAATATATTTATTTCTAAGGCTTTCATAAGCCCTAAAATATTTTCTCTGTTTTTATGTAGTAATTGCTAGATTTAATTTAACAGAAATACAATAATAGAGTTTTCCTTAATATTTAGATACAAACCATATTCTTTAGTTTAAGCTTTGTTTACGGTTATTATTAAAATGGGATGAACACTTTAAAATCAAATTAAATTAGATATCGACCAAGGTTTATGTCTGCTAAACTGGTTTAATTAGTTTAGTTTAGTTTAGATTCGGGTGACCTGGCGGTCTAGGGGTAAGGTGTCAGACTTCTGAGCTGGCGGCCGGGGTTCAATCCTCGATCCCGGCAAAGATTTATCTGATTACCAAACCCTTCCTTCACCTCTGACAAGACATCTTGTGAATGTGGGGAATGCCAGGCCTCCACCGTGGTTCGGATTCCACGTTAAACTGTAGGTCCTTCATTTCATCTCACAATCACCCTACCTTTACACATTAGCGTAAGTGCGTATAACCCGAACGGTTAGTAATACGCGGTGCTAATAATAATAATAATAATAATAATAATAATAATAATAATAATAATAATAATAATAATAATAATAATAATAATAATAATAATAATAATAATAATAATAATAATAGTTTAGTTTCTACCATAAAAATCTGTTAAACAACTTTTAAAATACAATAGAACGTATTAAGTCCATCCACAATAGTTATGATCTATATAATGTATACAAATTCAGTTTTAAAAATAAATTATACTATAAAATAAATAATAAAATAGTAAATAATTTATGTCATTAAATAGAATACCTGGACCAATGCGATAGTATAAATCAAACTTGTTGAACATTAATATACATTTCTGGCATAATTTGATTATAATTGAAACTACTAATTTATATGAAATAATGTAAAAACTAGTTCAATACAAGTAAACTAGAGTAGCAGTTTTCCAACCTCAAGTGGTGGCATTCCGGCCTGGATAACGGAAAAGCCAGATAATACGGAATACGAGCGTTAATAATTTTCAGTACGTGTTTGCCTTCTTTTTTTAAATTTAAACAAAACATTTAACTTTATTTTAATAGAGTACGTCCATTTTTTGATTGAGAGTTAAAATAGGATTAAAGTAATTGTAAGAGAACAGTAAAAAATAAATTAGATTTTTTTTTTTAATCTTTAGTATACAGGTACTTTATTTTAGAAATATAACATCGGCTACAATGTAAGAACAACACGTGAAAATAAAGCGTCAAATCAATTAAATTACAAATTAAGTAAATGTTTTATACTTTTTTAAATGTCCTACAGTTAAATAAAACGCGTTTACAGAATACGTAAAAAGGTTCGAAAAAAAATAGCTTAACGTTAGTTTAAAAATAAGTTTAATATTGTTTGCTTCATTTGTTAACACCGAGAACCGGGCCGTAAAATACGGAGGATTGGGCAATCGAAGGCGGGATAATCACTACTCTAGTTTATATATAAAAAACATATTTTTGAAAAATTGAGTTCAGTAAATATTTATATAAAGAGATAATTAAATCGTTTAGAATTAAATATTTCACCAGGCCATTAACTTATAGAATAACAAGACAAATGAAGAAAACGTCTTTCATAAAAGTAATGTATTCCCGTGAGCTGGTAACTTATTTGTCCTTATAATTATACTATAAATTTTATTAGACCATAAAAAACCCTTTATAACTTCTATAAGGTGTTCTTAAAAGTAAGATAAAAAAAAGTTTTTATGTAGCAAAGCTTTTATACTATTTGATCTATGACTATTAATTTTGTTTGAAAACCAAATCTGTGTAATATGTTTTATAAGCAAAATCTTTGATTTCAAACTTAAATGAAGTTTAAAGGTTAATCCTCTTACAAAAAATGAACTTAGCAATAGTTATTAGTATCATTTTATTTTTAAATGTTTTATTTGACGTTTTTTTTACGTAAAACATAAGCTTTCCAATCGTCTCTACAATCTCAGATTGGTATTATTATTATTATTATTATTAGCACTGCGTCTTACTACCCATTCGGGTTATACGCACTTACGCTAATGTGTAATGGCAGGGTGATTGTGAGATGAAATGAAGGACCTACAGTTTAACGTGGAATCCGAACCACGGTGGAGGCCTGGGATTGGTATTAAAAAAGACATTTCTGTCTGAACAAAATGTTTAACATACTTACAGCTTATAGGATCAGATTTTATTAACAAAGTCACTATTTTTGATTCATAAAAATGTTACTGGTTGAATGAAATTAAAATTTATTTGCTATCTAACTATTACCTGTTTATCAGTGAGCGAAAGTTTGGTATACAAATCCCGGCTGAACGTACAAGACTGTTTTTACTAAACGGGTTCACACTCTACATTCACGTAAAATCAGCCACCTTTTCTTTATATGGTACCTCCCTCATCACTACCCATCCCAAAAAAGTATGTTAGAGTTTGGTTTTGGTAAAGTATGCTGTGCCAGTAGACTATAACGTTGTATAGTCAGTTGTCTTAGTAGATTATAACGTTATACTCGTATATGAACCGTGACATTTGAGTATAGCGTTGTATGGTGGTCTGTGCTAGTTCACTGTAGAATGTAACGTTGTATGGTGGGTGCAATGTGCTATGCCAGTAGGGTATGACGTTGTATGGTTGTATGTGCAAATATAGCATAACGTTGTATGATGCATGCAATGTCTATGCCAGTAGAGTATAGCGTTGTATGGTGCTTACAATTCCCTGTGCAAGTTGAGTATAACGTTGTATAGTGAGATAAGCTGGTATTGTATAATGTTGTATGGTGCTTGGATTAAGGACAGCGCCACATAACTAGTCTTACACCTTATATAAGTCAGAGCCTTTTCAAGAGGAAACTCAACTGCCGTGTCAGGGTTTGGTATCCACTTATCTGGGGAACAAACACCTCTCCTCTTACAAGGATCCTCCAACCCATCATGGCTGTGTCCTTCGAGCGTAGCTACGCACTTTTACATGCGCAGCGGGCAGGTTAGGAATCTATGACCCCGTGCCTACCATCGATCCTTGTCATCATCGGACAGCTGGGAAACTCCTTCTGTCATAGCTCTCATCATTGGGAGGAGTTGGCTCTTCTATACGTGAGTGCTGGACGTTCACGTAGGGGGGTTAATCCTCAGGAGAACGTCAGGCGCCTAGCCTCAGGAATCACCCTAAAAGGGATTTCAACCTGAGATGCCCTGAAAGGACCTCTAGGAGGTGGCCTGACCAGCTTTCCCAGAAGGTAGCGGCTACCTGCCGCTTAGTGTGTGTCGAGTAGGGGAGGGCCCCTTGTTCCCCATTCACTCCCACACAAACAACCTTGACAAGGATTTAGCCATCCCTCTGGTAAAACCCTCTGGACATTGTCCGGGGGCCACTATGAGGAGTCACTCTGCCAGGATTACTGGACGAGAAACATCCCGCAGGCAGAGGTGGAAAGGCTCCTGTCCCGTCAGCGTCAGAGCCAGGGCAGTCATCCCGAGGGCGAGCACATATTAAAACCATGAGCTTCCAACCCCAATCCGGTGCCACCCCCTATATGGTTCGTGCAATGTGCTATTTAAGTAAAGTATAACTTTGTATGATGCTTTCATTGTGTTGTACCAGTAAGTATAACGTTGTATGGTTCGTGAAATGTGCTGTGCAAGTAAAGTATAACGTTGAATGATGCTTGCAATAAGTTAAACCAGTAAAGTATCACTTTGCGTGCTGGTTGCAAGGTGCTGTACCAGTAAAGTATAACGTTGAATGGTGCTTGCAATGTGCTGTGCCAGTATAGTGTTACTTTGCATTTTGCATGTAAAGTGCTTTGCCAGTAGAGTATATCGTTTTATAGTGGGCTGTACTGTGCAAGTAGAATATAACGTTGTATTGTACGTGAAATGTGCTATGCCAGTTTAATACAAAGTACTATAGTATGCGCAGTGTCTTATATCACTCTAGTAGAACCTTACTCGATGTGTCCAATCTACTCCACTACTGTAAGTAGTCTCATTTTTATACGGCTTTTTATTATGATGTGTTCAACGTTTTATTTATTTGAATAAATATATGTAGTGTAAGTATGATTATGTAGTACAATGTCGAATGACGCAACTTATCTACTTTAACTTACTATGGTAATTTAAAACAGTATAATTAGGGTCTTGTTTACTCTAAATGATTTGAAATATTCCTACACACGTCTAATAAACATACATTATTTATAACACACCACTACATATTTTAGTAATACATGTTTATTAAAAAAGTATGATATTAGAAAGAAATATATTACATAAATTAATTACAAAGTGAGTTCTTAAGGAAAATAAAGGAATACACCAATAGATGTATTTTTATTAAGAATTTATAAAGAATTATATAAGCTCAATATAAGCAATGCTTTAAAAAAAATTGTATTTTAGAGATGGTTTGCTATCAAATGAATCTGTATTAAAAAGGCAAACAACCCAATATAAGACTATGTGCCTAAATAATATTATGTTAATATCTACAAATTTGCACGAGTTATTCCATCCTCTTCATTCAAAGTTGGTAATACACTGACTTTCGAAAAAGATGTGGGTAGCAATACTAATAATTACTTGAACTAAAATTTTGGAAGAAAATATTGTATTAAATGTTAGCTTTAAATGTAATTTTAAAAGCTTGTGTAACCTTAGACATGAACCTAAATACAGGAAAACAAAAATGATTCAACAGGACAGTAGATTTTATAAAATAAACAATAATAATTCACATAATAATGATGACGATTGCTAAGAGAATACAGGAGACTAATAGAAAAGGATGAATGGCTAAAATATTACGATCAAATCAAAAGGGTCCTTAAATATTTCAGATTTTCTTCCTCGATACTAGATGTTATTCACGCCGTTTAATGTTTTGCCGATAAAGGGTCAGATCAAGACTCTCTAATCACCCAACAGTAACGGTGATAGTTACTTTACTAATCTTACTAGGAGCAGTGCTATGCAGATTTTTAACAGCCGTGTGGGACACGTGTTGTCAACTCTATAAAGGGTAAGATAGTGTTTTGCTGGTGTTGAACAATTTTATGGGACGTGTGTTGCCTAGTCTGCCATGGGTAAAGAAGGCAATGTTGCACTGGTGTTAAACTGTAGTGTGATGTGTGTTGCCTACTTTACCTAGGCTCTACATACATTCCTAGTCTCACTATGTTTAAATTATTTTGTTTGGTATTGTTATTTTATTTTTGCAGAGCTTGGATGCAGTGATGAGTCACTTTAACTTGAATACCAGTATTTAGACCTGCAATGTTAGCCAAAGATATATAATTTTCCTTCTTCTTATTGCATTCATGTCAGTCAGATGTTTATAATACAGTTAGCTTAGTTTAGACGTGTATAATGTGTGATAATAGCTAGTACCTTAGATGTATGTTATGACATGATGTAAATGTAAATCATAGTGAACGATTGAGATGAGGCGGTATTTATAATATATTTAAAATTGGTGAAATAATCATGTTAGTTATGATTGTGTAACTATTTTCTCTATATAGTGAAATTATTAAAATACTTTTACTACTCAGATGTCCCTTGCACTATGAGCTATATTACACAAATTGGTTTTAGGAGGGCATGCAATAAGCGTTCACTGTTTGCTGGAAATAATGTGAAAGCACGTGTGTGTGTGTGTGTATATATATATATATATATATATATATATATAAAGATTGGTTGAGTTAAAATTATATTGTTTATTGCAAAGCCTAGATTAATTATGTATGTTTAAAAACCAGAGGTCCATAAATTATCCACCCCCTTATAATCCTTAAGAAAATCATTATTTTAAGAGTTAGCTTAAAACCATTTGCAATAATTAATAACACAACTCAAAGACATTTCAGTTTTGAAATTATACTACCACATTTCAGGCAATACTTCATTAAACCAAAAAGTTCCGAAATTAACGAATTTATTAAATCTTATAATAGAGTGAATAACTAAGAACCCTTTGTATAAAAGTATTTTAGTAATATTATCAGTAATTGAAATATTTAATTTCTAACTATATTTAAGCTACTAGCTCTTCTGTATTTTAGGAAACATGTACTGTACAAACTAATCAAACGTGCCGCATGGCGTAGTAAGACCAAAGTATTTATACGAATTTTGTCTCTCTACTTTTGATAAATATTTTCTTATTAAAAATAATATTGATAAACAGTTAAAATTAATATTGGTTTTCAAAATCGGATATTGGTAAAATATAATTTCGGTTAATCATAGTGTACAATGTTTTATATGTTGGTGACCAGCTCTGCAGACAATCTATTTTGTGTATTAAGGTGTGCAGTTAATAGAAAGACTAAAGCTAAAATTATTTTGACCTAAATAATTTTGTTAGTGTTATGTAAATTCATCAAAACTTTTTTTATACCATTATAATCTCCATATGTATGCCCGTAATATAATTTAAAATTATATATATATATATATATATATATATATATATATATATATATAAAGGCAATCGATAAATCAGAGCCAGTTGGTCGCTGTCTGCATCTATCAACGAGAGCCTGTGTTTAGATTCCCTGGACTCCTCCCTTGGTATCATACTGGCTTTCTGTTTCACATAATTTTCCGTAAATATTACGTTTTGAGTAACATTTTAATCAATATTTCATGCTTCGTATTCTGTTTTAAAATATTAATTAAGGCACGAAGTCTGAGGTGGAGTGGTTATGAAGTCGTTATCGGCGATGACAGGCGTGTATTCTACACAACATTTTACTAGGGAAACCAGAAGAAACAAAATACCTTGGTGGGTTGAAACGTGAATGGGAGGATATCATTAAAATAGATTTGAAGAAGGTTGGGTTTCAGGCTAAGGATTGGATAGTAGTGTCTCAGGATAGGGTGAAATGGTGAGCTTATGTTCAGGTGCCATGAACTTTCTAGTTCATTAAGGTCAGAAAGTTAATTATATAGTTTGTGTTGATAAACAATGTCTATCCAATAGATTGACATTACGAAATATTTCACTTTTCCATTTAGTCAAGAAATCCTACAAAGCTACTGTGTATTTCTGGTAAAGTTTTTGAAAGAATATAGTTATTTTCAACAAAGAATTTTAAAATGATGTGAATGTATTTTTGTTTTGTAGTTAGCTCTGTATACTCTAGACCAATTTCTATTTCACACGTCCCGTTTACCAATGTACTAATCTATTTCCTTCAGTACCTCAAGACAGTCAAGGCAATATTCGGGTGAGTTAAGGCTGCTATTGTTTCAAATTTCAACATTCATTGTAGAGCGAATAGGTAATCCCTCATGTATTCGTCTTTTTATTATCTATTGTTTGGTTCTATGTAATTAAAAACCTTATAAAACTAATATACTCCACTCAATCAAGCAGTTGAAATAAACTATTTACTTATCAATTATGTTCACACTTACATGGAAACCAGATATGCATTATGGTTAGTTAATAAAGTCTTAGTAATAAATACACTTATATTATTTGAATTGTTTTAGAGTAAATTTATTTTGGCCATTAATACAAAAAATAATTACTTTCGAGCTAAATATATTTTTTAATTTGTATTAAAATTGCTCACTGTGATGTTTTATTATAGGCCTATATCAGAGCCGAGCTTATATTGATGATGTATTATTCTATTTTAGCCTTGTTCTGAGACAATAAAACATTATGGATATTTTACAGGAGAAATTAAAGTTTTTCAAAAATATTTTTTTCATTCCCAATCTTTAAGGATTTATATTTTTAAAAGGATTTATATTTTTAATATACTAATTTTACAGAAGTATATATTTGTATTATACTTACAAAAACTATATCAAGGGTTTCAAAATTAATCTATTATCTAGAAACACCTGTGATTTAATTGTATTTAATTGAAATCTTTGTTACAAGAGTTTTAGTAGAAAAAAAATACATTTTTTGTATGACATCATAGAGCTCTATTTTTTTTCAAACAAATTTAAAATGTACATAAAATAGATTACTTTAAATGTTTCGCCTTTCAATTAGATACTATTATATTAATATATAGATATATAAATATAATATATATTATAGCGTGCTTTGTTCCATATTAATTGCCTGTAAATAAAATTAATAATAACTAAAACAATATTTTGATAAGTAAATTTTATATATATTTTGTAAAAGCTGTACATTTTACAAATAAAAAATATGTTGACTTATTATTGCTTATTTATTTTAGTAATGTCTTGTTTAATTGTATATTCATTGCTGCTATCAAAAGTTGGGGGTTGTTAAAGGGATATTGGATCAAAGCCCTATATTTTTCTATCAATTTATTTCTAAAAATATACCGTATTCATCAAGTTGTTTATTAGAATAAATTTTAAACTTGTCTACGACAAAATTAACAAAACCAAACTTCAATTTAAAAGCCCATGAAAGGTTAAGCTTTGTTTTTAAAATTATCATACCTTTCTGTCAGTTATTACATAAGAGTGAACTAAATTAATATTATTTTTTTAATGAATTATAAGATTCATACGAAAAGGCCAAGTACAATTAGCCATGGCTAAAAACGGCTTTGGCAGATAGATACTGGTATCAACCATTTCCAAGGATTGACCTTGTAACTGATTAGTAGTATTGAGAACACCAGTTAAATTGGAAACTGCCTCCATCTCAAAATAAAGAGCATGCCAGGGTCTACTAATACCAAAATCGATTCTCGGACAGAATAATATATTTACTTGAGACAAACTTGTTATAAATGTTGCATGCAATAGATTTTTATCGAAATTTATCACTGACAGGTAAGTTCCATTACATAGGCCCTGTTATATATATACCCAAGGATCATTATTATACTGCTTATTTTTATGTTTAACTTGTGTGAAGGTATTCCTGAGGGCATCAAAATTGTTTAAAAACTATACTCAGAGTATGCTATTAGGGTAATGGATGAGAATAGGGAAGGCTTGAAATAAAAGCTACAATGCAGCTATTAGTATATGCAGATTTTTGGTTTTGTTAAGTAAAGTGAGGAATCTGTTGCAAGAAACACATACATTTTATAAAAGGCTTGTAATGAAATATGTTTAGAAGTGAACTTTGAAAATAACAAGTATATGATAACACAAAAAGCACGGATTGAGTATAAGTATTATTTATAGTTAACTGTGAACAACATATCATTTGACAGGGTTAATGAGTTTAAATATCTAGGAACAATTTTAACTAGCAATAACGGTATAAGTGAAAATAAGGAAGTTGAAAAATGCATGCTATTACTTAGTCAATAAATTTTGATAACTCGCCTGCTGACAAGGAATATAAAACTCAGAATATACAAAACAATTACTTTACCGGTTGTCCTATATGGGTATGAAACGTGGTCTCTCTTACTTGACGAAAACAAATTTAGGGTGTTCGAAAACAAGGCGCTCAGGAAAGTATTTGGTCCAAAAAGGGATTAGGCTACTGGAAAGTGAAGGAGGTTACATAATGATGAGTTATATACCCTGTACATATTACAATACATTGTAAGGATAGTCAAAAAATATACTCGTTATTGTTTATGGTTGTGAAACATGGTCTCTCTTATCTCACACGATGAAAATAAATGTAAGATTCTTGGAAACAAGATGTCACTGAATATATTTGCTCCAATAAAGGGATGATGATAATAGGGAGTGGAGGAGGTTACATAATCATGAGGGACATACCCTGTACTCATCACAAGACATTGTTAGGATAACCAAATATCTCAGATTACGGTGGGCAGGACATGCAGCTTGGATGGAAGGATCTTGAACCATGTTTTGTGTATTTACTGACAAACCCAATGGGAAGAGACCATTGGAAAGACACAGATGGTAGGCCAACATTAAACGGGACCTGATAGAGAAATGGTGTAAAGAAGTGGACTGGATAGGATCCGTACTTTTTATTTGTGGCATTCAACTTTCGAGTTACTAATGCCATAAGGCCCGTTTCTTAGATTGAGTACGCCTCAAGTGTAGCGCTACACTAAATACAGGACGACACCTACCTAGGTCAAAATTGAATGGGCCAGCTGGCCTATCCCATTCAAGGTGTACTCGATTTTACTATTAAACTGACCCATAGAGTAAGTAAGAAAGACGCCATCATACAAACTTCCTCATATAGTCAATTATACTTGAAATAAAATTTACAAAAATTGGTTACTAGTCAACCAATATGTATACATCAAAAATCTAGACATAATTTTGTTCATTTAATTAATCACTCTTAAGAAAATAAAATTAAGCAAAATTGTAAACGAATATTTTTATCTCCATGTTTCAAAAATTAATAATATTTAAACTACAGTTAAACAAATGTTTCTCCAAATAAATAATAAACACAATCGTACAAACTTTTCATATAGTGTATTATAGCTTACAAAAAATTAACAAAAATACGCTCTTGTTAAAAGATCTTAAGTTTTTTAATAAAAATAACACATAATCTTGTCAATCTTAATAAAGACACTTCATTTAAAATTTTTAAACAAAATTGTTTAAATATTTAAACAAATTTAAAATTTTCTAAATTAATCTATCAACTATTTTAATATATTAACAAACATATTCTTATTTAAAATGAAAAACAATTCCCAGATATCCATTTTGAATTAAATATTCAAAATTATTTTCAATCAATTTAAATTTTCCAAAGTTTGTGTTAAGTTAACTACCTTCAAATTAATATATTTTAGAAAAATAGACATGCATTATTATTTATCATGTAGAATAAATCCCAAATACCAATTTTGAACAAATACGTCACAGCTATTTTCAAAAAAATAACTTTTTTCAAAAAACAATCACCAGTAAAATACTATAAAATGATTTTTTAAAGGTTATACTAATATATATATATATATATATATAATATATATATATATATATATATATATATATATATATATATATATATATATATATATAATCGTTAAAGACATTTTAACAAATTTTTAATTTTAAAATTAATAATAATCAGTAACTAACTATCCATTGGGGACTAGAATAAAAGAATTAAAATACCCTGAGGTATGGCCATATAATATCTAAATATGGACTTTGAACAAAACAAAATCCATCAAACCATTTTGGTACTAGTCCCAGGGATGGACAAGCAGACGGACAAACATGGTAACATACAGACATGGAACAAGACAGATGTGTAAAAGCCACTTTTTTGGGTTGACGCACATAAAACATCAAAGCTTGGTGTAATCTCAAGATAAAAAATGTTATTTTTTACAATAATTCTATATGAGAAAGTAAAAACCAGTCTTTTTGATGCTCAACGCTATGAATGATCAGATAGGTATATTTGATCTACTTTTAAAGGAGTACTATAGAACTACTATACTATACTATAGAACAAACTTTTTAATCAAATGTAAAATAACTACTTGTATGTTGACAAATATCAAGCTGTATGATATTTCATGTTAACTTTAACAGGATTTATGACTTACAGTGAAGGAAGTACTGGAGCGTCACTTGGTCTCATTTTCTAAAACATGGGCACAATACATAATGTGTGTTTTATCATTTACGGCACTTAAAAACCATCAGTTAATAACAGGACAAATAAGTATAAAAGATATCCCTGAATCGAGTTGCAGTTTTTTTTAAGTGACAGTTAAAGTGACCTTGGCCAATTTCTTGCTAACAAGGGAGATCACCCAAGGGATGTAGACGTGACCTTGGTTCGTAATGAGGGTGCAGAAAGTCCTCACAGCAGCCTTTAGAGAAACATTCGCGATCACACCATTATACAGATAGTACGTGTGTTAGAGGCTCGTGATTTCACCATCACACAGATACTACGTATGTTAGAGGGTCGTGGTCTTATCATCACACAGATTGTACGTGTGTTAGAGGCTCGCGATCTCACCATCACAAAAATTGGACGCGTGTTAGAGGCTCGCGATCTCACCATCACACAGATTGAACGTGTGTTAGAGGCTCGCGATCTCACCATCACAAAAATTGGACGCGTGTTAGAGGCTCGCGATCTCACCATCACACAGATTGAACGTGTGTTAGAAGCTCGCGATCTCACCATCACACAGATTGGACCCGTGTTAGAGGCTCGCGATCTCACCATCACACAGTTTGGACGTGTGTTAGAGACTTGCGATCACACCATCATACAGATAGTACGTGTGTTAGAGGCTCGTGATTTCACCATCACACAGATATTACGTATGTTAGAGGGTCGTGGTCTTATCATCACACAGATTGTACGTGTGTTAGAGGCTCGCGATCTCACCATCACAAAAATTGGACGCGTGTTAGAGGTTCGCGATCTCACCATCACACAGATTGTACGTGTGTTAGAGGCTCGCGATCTCACCATCACACAAATTGGACGCGTGTTAGAGGCTCGCAATCTCACCATCACACAGATTGGACGTGTGTTAGAGGTTCAAGATCACACCATCACACAGAGCGGACCTGTTTTACACACTAGCGCAGTCACTCCAGCTCAACTTCCATTATTTAGATTAATTATTTAAATGACCAGAACCAAAGTATGGAATAAATTATTTCTAACTTTTGTGAGATTTAATTTATGTCATCTTCCATTCAATTAAATATAATATTTAGCACCGCGTCTTACTACCCGTTCGGGTTATACGCTCTAAGTACTAATTACGTTAATGGATTAGGAATTGGGAAGGGTGAATTAGAGGAAGTGAACCCGCATTTGCGTGGAGGGAGAGTGGAAAACAGTTTAGGAAAAACCACCCCTAGTTCACCCGACCGAGATTCGAACCTCGATCTCCCCGTCCTCAGCAGTCGAGCTTAACACGTCTAGAGCGTTAGCCAACTACGGCACCGAGGCGGGTCATTTAATTAAAACCCAGTAAAATCGTTGGTGGGCAAAGTTAAACTACCTGGCGCCAAAACACAATATATTTAAATATTTAGATCTAGCGCTAAAATATAAACTAACGCACGTGAATCCGGGGAAATCAGGTCGTATATCAGCCCGTTCAGGATCCGAACTAAGGACGCTGAGATGAGTACGACCACGTGTCGTTAAAAAGAACGAACTAGGATTCGAACACAAGCTCACTGGATATTCTAAACTAAGTGCACAATATTAGGAGTTGAGTTTATTGAGTTTGATTAAGTGTATTTCACTATTATTGTTGGACAGAGCTGTAGAGATTTTGTTACTTTTCAGTTCATGTGACACATTGAGGTATAAAATAAATTCATTAAAATAGATGTTGATTATTTAATAATGAACTCATTTTAATTTACTCTTGATAGCACCAAGGGTCGAACCAAGTCCTCTAAATTAGCAGTCGTTGTGGGTACTAAGCCCTGAATGGGCCGATGCATCAAGGCAGCTGTTCTCTCTGTCTCTCTTTCTCTCTCATAGCAAAACTGCCCTAAATATGATCCCTTCCCCTCAAAGAGACAGCTGCACGCGTGGGGTTGTGGGGTCACAAGGGATGCAAAGAGGGGAGTTTGGGAGAGAATGGGGTCATAGGCGCCCCATGGAGAAACTGGTCTACACACAAACATACACACGTGTAGATCAATCCTACATCCAACAAGCTCTTGTTCCACAACTTGCCTGGCTCCAGTGAAAAAGCGAAAACCACAAAGCCGGGTTTTATTCTAATAATCCTTAGGCATAGTAGAAATTCGGTTCGAAGGAACTATCTGAGAGATACAAAAATTACTAAAGCTGCTCTAATGTCATACCTTAAGTGACCGGCCTCGTGGTATAGTGGTCACAGCAACCTGGTTGCTGACTTGGAGGTCTTGGGTTAGATTCCTGGCTAGTACCGGGAGACTTTTATTGAAAGGGGATTATTTACTATGGTTACCAGGGATTGGTTAGAGGGGATTACTTACTATGGTTACCAGGGATTGGTTAGAGGGGATTACTTATTATGGTTACCAGGGATTGGTTAAATAGGATTAATTTAAATTAAGATCTTCATAAGCTCCTCCCTGTCATATTCACTATCATCATCACCTCATATCATAGGAAAGAGCCTCCACGAAAAATATGTAAAATTAGTACATTCGGGCGTCCCCTGGGCAACGGTACGTTAGTACTGGCTAATCTTTCAGCAAACTGAGCTTCAGATTGATGTGGCGCATACACGCCATTATTATACGTCAAGTCATTTGATCTGTAGATATCACCATTGATAGTATCAATATCTATCAAATAACTTTTTTTTGTCTCCGCGTCTCACCAGCCTTTCAAGGTGTACACATTATGTACTGATTACGCTGATTTTTTTAATGAGAGAGGATACATTAATAGAAAGTGTACCCGCATTTTACCGGAAAGAGAGTGGGAAAACATTAAGGAAAATAACCGCCTCAGTACACCCAACCGGGATTCAAGCCCCGATAAACCTGTTATCAGCAGTCCAGTTTACTGTGAAAGTGAAGCCTTCGACCATCCGAACACCGAAGTGGGTATGATAGGGTAAGTTGATTGTTAAAAGATCTATACCGCTAATAAAACTCTACATTTGTTCACCAATGGAGATATAAAAAAATCACCCTTTATTTTTTATTACGTAAATAGCTCGAGTGCTTGTGAGGACCATAGCCTGATTTCATCAGGTGAAACAGCACAGCTTTATCTAAATTAAATAGTTTAGTTAAAATTAGTTATAGGTGGGAGGTGACGTTACTCTCTTCCCGCAGTGCCTTCTGGGAAACGTTTTAATAAACGGCTAAGAGAGTAACACCCAATACGTAGTAATATTGGTTATAATGTTGGTGATGGTGATTTATAAAAGTTTTATCAAATTAATGGTGTAACTATTTTAGAAACACCTGGTTCACCCGCCTTCTCCCTAAATACTTTTTCCCGATCCGCCACTGAGCAATGCTTTTATTATGAGAGAAAGTAACTCACTGACTATAGGAAGGGTCTATGTGGGAGGAAATGATCCAACTTCGCAGTGAGGAGGATCAATGTTATTCTTATGGGAGAAAGTGATCCTCCTCATTCTGTGTGAGGAGGATCAATGTTAACCTTATGGGAGAAAGTGAGCTGGAACTGTCATTTCACCTTCTACTACTGGTGTTGAATGAATATCGTTTAATAACTCCACTGCAACGCTTCTTTTTAACTGAAAGTTATATTATTGGACGTTCTAGTACCAGCGTGCGTAGCATGGGAAGGAAAGGTCGTTTATGATCATAACCGGATTGGGTTAGTGGTTCACACTCCTGACTCTAATTTACCATACAGATTAATTGGAAGTGTTGGGCTAGTGGTTGGCGTTTTAGACGTTAACAAATGATGTTCATATTTCAATACAGACTCTGTACTATGGGAGTGATAGTTTTGGTTACATCCTCTCTCCTCCTTAATGTACTGTATGTGTATTTTCTCAGCTCAACCTTCACCATATATGCTTGGGTTATTATATATGTATGTATTAAAATTCCCATACCTATATTATAGTATTGTTTTGATATTTAAACACATATAATAACAGATAAACTAATTTCACAGCTTTACTATTTCTCTATTTGATTAATTACATTGTAATATATTCTATATAATGTAAATATCTCACCATATTCATTAAAATCAAAGGATTCAAATTTACATATCCAATTAAAAATTTCCATTTATTTCTGGTTTCGACTGTACTAAAGTGTTCTGGGGTGTCTCTGTTAGATAAGAGGTGTGTGTGTGGGGTGGGGAGACCTGCCGAATTTAACAGCATTGTCCTTAACCAATCAAGTGCACCGCTGCATTTGTCCTGCTGGCAAAGTTGTCAGTGCACCAAACAGGGGCTATGGGAGATAAAGAGCACTAAGGGGCGGGACGGTGATATTTGGGCTCATATGGCTCAAATTACGAAAGGTTTAGTTTTCGATTTTTTTTATCACCCGTTTGGGTTATACGCTCATGTACTAATTATGCATTCGTTTTAGGAATTAAGAAGGTTATATTTAGAGGAAGTGTACCCACATTTGTGTGGAGGAAGAGTGGGAAACCATTTTAGAAAAACTACCCTCAGACACACGACTGAGATTCGAACCTTGATCTGATAATGACGGAGATATCGGGGTTCGATCCCGGTCTGGGGAACTAAGAGTGATTTTTCCTATATGTTTTTTTACTTTCCTTCCACATAAATGCGGGTGCACTTTCTCTGAAGATAAACCTTCATAGTCTTTAACACATTGGTGCATTAATTTCATAGGCCCGGACAGATAGTAAGACGTGGTGCTAAAAAGAAAAATATTTTATTTAAAAAAAATATGCTAAGTTGGCTGATGATTCCTTTTTCCATGGAAGTTTATGCTGCATGTAAATACGCGAGGAATAGGGCTCTATACACACATCGTTTCAATGAATGCGACCCAATTTCACCCTCCACCACCCGAACTATTCATTTACAATTCGATGCAGCTGTTGTTTAGGAGTTAAGATCGATTTTGGTCTTTTAATGGGATCTTCATAATATTTTTATTATTTTTTACACCGCGTATTACTAACCATCATATATCTCCGCATTTAATTGAGCTAATGATGTAGGGATGAAAAGGTAGGATTTATATTAAATGTGCCCATATTTTCTTGAAGTGAAAGTGTGTAAAACAATTTAGAGGAAACTACCCTTAGAATCACCCCGATTTACCTGTCGTCTGTAAACTAGACTAGATTATCTTGACGTTTAATCCAGATAGCCACTGTTATAGCACACTTCACAGTAATATAATTGTTAATATCTCGTAGTGAAGACGCAACTAACACAAAGGAGTTTTGGAAGACATTATTATTATTATTATTAGCACCGCGTCTTACTACCCATTCGGGTTATACGCACTTACGCTAATGTGTAATGATAAGGTGATTGTGAGATGAAATGAAGGACCTACAGTTTAACGTGGAATCCGAACCATGGTGGAGGCCTGGCATTCCACACATTCACAAGATGTCTTGTCAGAGGTGAAGGAA